>BMAO01007880.1:0-17731 GCA_019973975.1 Trichonephila clavata
CTACGTTTAAAATCGTTATAGTGGCATACAATCGTATATTTTCGTAAACATTTAGTGTCTTTTAGATTAGAATACGTGCAAAACATTGTTTTAAGAATTATATTACAATTATTTTTTTTAATGCGATATCTTTTTCAAAAAAAGAACATAAATTTACTTATTTTCAAAAGGGCCGTGGGTAGCCTAGTGGTTAGAGCATCGGACGCCAGAGCGGAAGGCCTGGGTTCCGTGCCCGATGCCTCCAAATACTCGCCAAGTACAAAAGGAAAACGTGCTCGTTAAATCTGTGGATCCGTGAGCGAAATCATGCTGTCACCTTCATGGCTCAAAGCTTAGGCCAATGACAGACGTATCTATAGCCCGTTGCCATGATGAATTTCATGGGTCTCGATCTGACTCCGTCATACAGGTTGCATAAGCAAATTCAACACCACCACTAATTTTCAAAATATTCTCCTTTTACAAAAATGCTTCTATAGTAGTATTATTTTGTCTTTATATAGTTTAGACATGTGTTCAAAGCCTGTACTAGGATTTTTGAAATAAGTAACTTAGAAGTGAATTTATCTACATTTAAATACATTAGAGTGAAAAAAGTTTTGCAAAAAAAAATATCGATTACTATTTAAATTGGTATTAACTCTGAAAAAAGAGAGTTTTTCAAAAATCTTATTTTAGGCTCTCTGGGGAAATATACGCTATGTATAGACAAAAAATATTATTGCCATAGAAGCTTTTTTCATAAAAGGGGAATGTTTTGAAAACAGGTAATTCTAAGCATATTTTTTGCCAAAAAAGTACATTTAAATAATTTTTAGTGTGATAATATTCTTAAACAATTTTATACGTGTATTTTAATCTAAGTGACATTAAATATTTAAAAAAAATCGTTTGTACTCTTTTTCAAAATCACCGTTCTGAAAGTAGTTGGATATACCTTAATAACTCATCAAATTAGTATCTTCCATATCGTTTGCTTTGTTAATGAATTGGCTACCGTTTGTTTCGCTTTATATTTCTCCGCTTGTGACATCTTAACTTTTTGGTAATTTGATTTTAAATCGTTTGGATAAGGTCTTTATACAGTTATTTTTTACTGAAATCTTAAGTTATAAATTTAAGAATAATGATGTAATTATATATAATCAGTATCATTATCATAATATACTAATTATATATAAAAACAATACGACAGAATTATCATGCTATAAAATTACTAATGTTTTCGGTTGCCCGTACAATTAAACATTTACATTGATAGGTGTGAATGTTCTGATTCATATTTTTTCAGTGTTTTCAATTTTAAACGTAATCAAAATAAAGGTGAAATTAATTTAGCCATTTATATGGTGAACTCCAATTCAAAATTACGTCCCTGGGATTTACGCAATTCACAAAAATATACCGTTTCATTTTTATTAAGTAAACATTTTACCAGAGTTAATGAAATGTTTAAGACTTCCATCCAATGAAGCTTTATTTCGGAAAAAAATTTTTTTAATGTAATTTTACAAAATGTAGTCAACACAAAAGAAATTGGTTTGATGGAAGTCGTATTCCGTTTGTAACGTCAGTATGATTTATTTATTGCTGGTGCAGCGAGTTAACCTCAAACACATTTTGTGAATAGCATCTAAATTTAGAAGATGAAACTGTTATAGACTATAACCATTATATGCGAGATATTTGTGTTCTCTGAAAATGAAATGGAAATGAAAGAAAAAAAGAAAGTAGTTCTACCGGTCAGGGTAGTCGAAGTAGATGAAATTTGTTCACGAGAAGAGAAAAAATGATTCCGGACGAATTTCGCCATAACAATGGATTTTTGGCGGCATCTGTCGAAAAACGAAAGAAGGATTTTTAACAAGCATTCTGAATAGAAAAGTAAGTACTCTTATCCAGTAAAATGTTAATAATATTAAAGATGGAATCACATGTGGTTTTCTCGGATAGTTGGAAGGAGTATCAAATGGATGAAATGGCAATTGCTGGATTTCGTCATTTGTAAGATAATCTCAAGTACATTTTTGTAGATTTTATTCAATATCGACAAAGAGTTTTTAATACTACGACAATGCCTTTAACCATGTGGTTCTGTTAGTATTTACTACATATATGTTGAGTGAAGGTCAATATGAACCCGATTCAGAAAACTAACCTTTCTTGACGTAAATGACAGGTGTGATTTAAGAAGTGATTTAAACAAGAGTAATACAAGTTTAAAAATGCATCTAATAATATAAAGCATCAATTAAAAATAACAGAAAAATATTTGAAATTGATACTTACAATAATGTAAACCATCCAAAAAACAAAAGAAAACCAGAAGAACACATTCAAAATCAAAACTTACTTTTATTTACATTTTGAACAGTAATATACTACATGTTTTTTCCAAATGTTATTCTTACATTTGTATCATAACATATTAGTTTTGTAGTCATTGCTTTTTGCAAAAATGCTAGCTGGGCAGCTTACAACTTGCACGTTTGACACGCAATGAAGTATTATCAGCAGATCCCAATAGCATGCATTCCTTTTTCTCTAATTTTGTTTTACAATTTTTTTGAGACCTCACTTCTTGTTAGGTTCGTCTTTGGTTTAATGCAGGGGTGGCCAACCCGCGGCACGCGTGCCACATTGTGGTACGCGGGATTCGTAACTGTGGCACGCGAAGACTTATTGAAAAATTACAAAAATGTTATGAAAATATTACTGAATTAATTGAATTACAATAGAAAATTATCATGAAGAAAATATGTAAGAAACAGAAATTGTCAAGTGAGTTTTTAAGGACGTTAAGCAATATTTTTTTCCCTTTTCTTCAGTATAGCTTCAAAAAATGGGATTATGGTCCAAAACTTGCAATTCCGCAGCATTGTAACGTTCCGAGAAAAATGTTGAGTTACTGAGACTAAAAAAATAAATAAATTCTCTCTCTGGGATGGTCGAATCTGCTCAAAAAGTCGCCCTCTCTCGGGGGTGGTTTTTTTTAACATCTCGAATTTCCACTGGAATTTCAGCTTCCCTTTGCATTGCTGAAGTTTTGTGTTTATAGCTAATGGCTGTCAGCGTCATGTCAGATGAAAAGGTTTTTCAGAAGGTGTTATCTATTTACGATTTATGTAATGTCAAGAAGTAATTCGGCAATATATATTAGGAGAGCAGTTGTTGATACGGTATAAGTAATTCTACCTGCACAAAGAAGCCGCTTTATAAAGCAGAAGGAGTGAGAACTAGCATATATTACTAATCAGAATGCTGGATTTGGAGCCTTGAAAATTTGTAGCTAACATCGGCAAATTGTCTCTAGCTGTCAGACTCAATTGATTTTAAATTCTGTTTAACAAGACGTTATGCTTTTTTCCTCTTCTAAAATTATTTTTAGCGTGAGCTTAGTTGTTTGAAAATTTTTATTTTCAATATGTTTATGAGTAAACTTTCGACATTGAAAAGAAATTATGAAGAGGATATTACAGCACGTGATTTTAAAATTGTCTGGGAAGAACAAAACTTGTTTACACATCAAAAGGCTTCCCCGCCTGTTTGTTTGATATGTTGAATTTGAATATCAGTGCCAAAAAATTTAATTTGGACCGACATTTCAAACAACTACATATTGATTTCAACAGCAAATTAGCGAATGGAATTTATCAATGGAAAAAAAAAGAAATCTTTAGCTGGCCAATAATCTTTGTTCCAGAAGAGAAATGACAAAATGGAAACTATGGTGAAGGCTTCTTATGAACTTGTTGTTAACCCGCAAGAAAAAACCATATTCTAAAAGAGAGGAGATAATAAAAAGTAGCTTTTTAATTTTCGCCCAAAATTTCGGTGATGTAAATTTCAAAAATACGGTTGATAAAATAGCTTTGTCTAGAAATACCGTCATGCGTCGTATAGATGACATTGGCCAGGATGTTGGAAAGCAAATTGTCTCTGGATTTCAAAATTGAAAATACATTTCATTAACTTTTGATGAAAGCTGTGATATCGCAGACAATACGCAGTTCAGCATCTTCTTGCGTTACACGAACAATATTTTTTATGCTGTGAAGGAACTTGATTTGCGCCAACTAGTTTTAACTACCGGTGAAGACAATTTTAAGAAATTTAAAAATGTAATTGAAGTTAACAAAGTAGAATGGACAAAATTAGACAATGTTTGCATAAATAAAGCACCCTGCAAGGTTGGCAGAATAAAAGATTTTGTTGCATTGCTTGAAAATTGTTTTTTGAAGAAAAGTTTTCAAGTATATTGTATAATTCATCAAGAAGCTCTTTGTGCCAATGACTTAAACTTGTCTTTCGTTGTTGACCTCGTGGTGCACTATTTCAACAAAATAAGAGCTCGTGCTCTAAATTGACAAAGATTTCGTACGGTTTCCTCCGAAGAAATGGAAGAAATTGGCGAGTTACTCCTTCATTGTAGTGTGCGTTGGCTTCCCAAAGGAAGTTCACTAGCAAGATTTTGGAGTCAGAGGGAATGTGTGTGCTTTAGAATATCTGGAAGAAAACGATGAACTGCCCAGTGAATGCTCGCTCCTCAGGACAGAAAATTGGCTGTGGGATTTAGCTTTTCTTACCGATATAATGGAAAATTTAAACAATTTAAATTTAAGATTACAGGGAAAAATTATATTTTTTCTACCCTAATTAATCATATATCTTCTTTAGTGAACAAACTTTCGTTTTTTTGTCTGGATTTAGGAGAAAAAAAATAACTCATTTCCTATTCATGCAAGAATTATCTGCCAAAGTTAGTAATATTCCGAACTACGATAGATTTAAAAATTTATTATCCATTTTGCAGGATTCTTTCAGTGCTAGGTTTGAGGATTTTAAAGATGATAAAAAAATACTGAATTTTTCACAAATCCTTTTTCGATTTATTTTCAAGACATTAATTGTTACCCTCCTCAGGTACAAATTGAAATTATTGACCACATCGTCATATTACTCTGAAAAGCAAATAGAAGGAAATTGTTTTTACTGCAAATGATCCGAATTACATCAAATTTTGGAATTTGCGCAGCCAAGCAATTTTCCAAATTTACGTGATTTGGCGGTCAGATATTGTTGTAGGTTTGGTCAACATATGTTTGTGAATAAATGTTTTCTGTTATGAACGCAATTAAACCAAAATATCGCTCAAATTAACTGATATGCACCTAATTTTGTTAGCCTTCAAGAACTAATCTAAATGTAGATGATTTAGTAAAAAAAGTCACATTAAGAAAGTACTGACTGCTTGCTAATCATTTAAAATTAAATGTTTCAAATTGCTTACTTCTTTTTGTACCTAAGCTCATTGATCCTGTAAAAATTTATCAACAATGAAATATAAGTTTATACTTTTGTTTTATTTGTTTTTTTTTTATATTTTCACTATATAGAACTTAATTTAAAAATATGTTTTAGTGTAAATTACCCATAATAAGCCTATAAGTCAATTTTTTTTCACTTTTGAATATTTTTTAGTTTGGTGGAAAAGTTGGAAAAGGCACGCGTATTTTTTTTATCAGATTGTGGCACGCTTCCCAAAAAGGTTGGCCGCCACTGGTTTAATGTATATGAAAATGAGGGATTTTACCAGTTCTACCAAAAATAGTCTTCGTTAAGGCAATTTGTTTTCTTTTGTAGAATAAAATAAGGAGCTGTGAACTTTTTTATTTGGCATTTATTCTGGAAGTTCTGGTTTATTTTTTCTAATAGTGCCAACTATAGTTATTTTTCAGTTTAGAAGGAGTTGTCCTATGTTGTAAGATGAGAAAAAATTATTGCATGTAATATTGTGCCCCGAATACCTATGAGTGATGTCACACATTACTCGCATTCTTGGAAGTTTCCCTGTTTTTGGCCCTTGTTCTTTTCCAGTGTAAATTTGTGTTTTCTGAGCATACGAAGTTTTACTGTCACATAAAGTTGATATTTTGATCCTATATTTATAGGGCTTACATCTCATATACTGTTTGAAAGGACATTGGAAACGAAATTCTACCAATTATGTTCATATACAGTAATAGTCTCACTCCGATTGCATAATTTTAATTGATTTTCTATCCACTTTTCCAAATATATCTCGCACTGCAGCAAATTTATCCTATTTTCTTCTTTCTTAACGAGTAGATTTATTATCAAAACGGATAAGTCTCGACATTTTGCAAAATGTTTCGATTCACGTTTTTGCAGGAAATATTTTTCTGCCAATTTCTTTATCCTATAAGCTTTTTGCTGATTCCCCATAAGTATTATAAACACCAGCTAACTATTATAATCCAACATATGCTTGTAAAGTTTTATTTTCGATATTTTTCACTTTTTTCATAAACATTTTGTCTTTCATTATTAGTAATTTCTAAGTTGGTTTCGTTTTCAATTGTAGAGTTGAATACTACCACAAATGACATTTTTACTTCTATTACATTTGCCATTGTATACGAAGGCTGTTCAGAAAGTATCGATACTGAATTTATTCTATTTATTCCAGAAAACCCCTAGCGGAGGGACTGTGTGCATCATGCGCGTGCATATTTCACCTTGTCTCACAAAATTCGGCAGGTCTGTACAGCGCGCCGTTCAGTCACACTGACTTCTTTCACGTGGAGTGTTTGCGTGCGTTCGTCGAAAAAAGAAAAAAGTGTGAAAACACTGATCAGCGAATCTGTATCAAGTTTTGCTTTAAGCTCGGTAAAACGGGTACCGAAACCTACGAGATGATGAAAACAGCATTTGGAGATGAGTTGTGCTCGGGTTTTCGAGTGGTTCCGACGATTCAAGGAGGGTCGTGAATCAGTGAACAGTGATCCCCGTTCTGGACGCCCATCCACCTCTCGCATTGAGGACAAGATTGCACAAGTGAAGGCTGTGGTGCACTCTGATAGTAGTTTAACAGTCCGAGAAATTGCACAGGAGTGTCACATTTCCGTAGGATCATGTGATGAAATTTTGAGAAAGGACTTGAACATGCGCCGAGTGTCTGCAAAATTTGTGCCGCGTCTCCTCACTGAGGATAAGCAATTCCAACGACTGGCAACATCTCCTGATTTTTTCCTCTTTCCCAAGATCAAGAACACCTTAAAAGGACACCGGTTTCAGGACATTGAAACCATAAACAGAATTCGACACAGCAGCTTCAGGCCATCCCAAAGTCTGAGTTCCAGAAATGTTTCGAGGACTGGAAACATCGTTGGGCCAAGTGTGTTACTGCCAATGGAGCATATTTCGAAGGAGATTGACTCAAAACCTGTTTATGTATGTATGTTTTTGCATAGTAAATTCAGTCTCGATACTTTTTGAACAGCCCTCGTATAATGTGACCGCTGGAGTAGTTTTTTATAAGATTAGCAGTTGTTTACTAAGAACAATGTGACAGTGGATTCAGCTTCCACTTTATTTCCCGATTCTGAAACTGAATACTCTCTCTTTACAGTTCATTTCTTGATTATTAGTATCAAAATCTTTTTAAGAACTTCCACTCTCAATTTCTTCACACAGAGTTTCATACTCGGATGCTTCTTTGCTGTCAGAAGCTTCTGTTTTAGTTTAGCTATATCAGCCGGAGTCAAATTTATGCGATTTTTGCGACTTTTTCTCTTTTATTCACAAGCACAACTTCTTTACTGTATATCATAAAGTGAAATACAGTAGGTAAAAAAGACACGTTGCAAAAAAGCAAGTATTTGAGCCACCTGTCAATCGTATCAACTTTGTGACCTTGCACGTGCTCTCTAATCATGTGACCAAATGCATGCATCAATGAAACAAGTTTTGAAAATGGATAAAATAGAGAAACTATTATTATTCTTTTTTTAAAATTTACTCCAAACAAAAGTGAATATGTAAGAGTAAAAATAAGTGATTTCTTGCGCTGGGTCATATATTCATCCGAACGATACATTAGGTATATAAATTGAAAAATATTCATCCGAAATACAAATAAACATAATTCTCTCCAGAAGTACATATTTATATTATTTATGTATGATGTCAAGAAGTTTCCTGAAAATATCCCTGTTCTATATTCTTTTATAAACGTTTAAATTTTATTTCAGGTCATATAGACCCGAACAGAACAGCAAGGTTAAACAGGTTGCGATAAAACGTTACCAATTACTCTAATTATTTAAAAATATATTTATATGTAACGTACATTATATGTATACAATATACACAATCTATTTACACAATCTGGCGTATCCACAGGCTTTTTTCTCCTATATAAGAATAACTTTTTTCTATTACTTTCACATGCACTCTTCTTCTTTCATTCACTCTTTGAAGTTGAGTAAAAGTGGACATGACAGTAATATTTAAAGAAATAAAATAAAACTTCATTGGGAAAATTGTGCATAAAATTCTTACTTAAAAAAACAACAGGCGCCTAAAAAGTTTTCAATTGAAAACTAAACGACACGAACAAGGTTTACGACTAGAGCGAACAAAAACAAAGTAGTGTAATGGACCCGAACCTAATGCTTCATTTAAAGTCACTCTTCAGCAAAACGCACCTAAAGAAGTTATCACTTCAAAAAACGTAATCTGTGCCACTTTTCCTAGTTGCTGAAGAGTCGCGAAGAACTTCACATATAGAAAGGTAGTATGTGGATGCTTTATATAACCCAGCATTAGTCGTATGTGCGTGGCGGTTACGTCTCCAAACAATCTTTATGCCGTTGACGAGGGGAATGAGTTGTAATGCAATTACTTTGAAATACCAATGCATTGAAATATTTATATATATTATATATCTTGCTCAAGTTTCCAATCGTAAGTAGAATACTTTCTATTTCCATCCATTCAAAATATAATTTTTTACAATACTTGCTTTTTACTACCGCAATCCTACATATCCGTGATATTACTTATAGACACGAGTAGGCAAACACATTTGTTTATTTAGTTAAAATTTAACGTAATTTGCTTGAGTTGTGGTTTGAGAAAATCATATTTTAATGACTTTTCATGAAAAGAAAAGTATTTCACACTAGCTCCGCAAGCTAATGAAATATTGGCTCATTTCGTTATAATACAGTACTTGTTCTTTGCTATCTATTACAATCATACATATTTTTTATTTTCAGAACATCTTCCTTTTCCAAATTAGTGAAGTCTTATTTTGATGTTTGAGCTAATACAAAACTTTTCAAACAAGTCATATCACTACCCTGAAGGCATTTTAATCATCATTAGAAAAAAAAGGTATTTTCTTTATTTTGGTAAAATCTAAAGAGAGTTAAGACTTGAAAGCTATTTTTCAAAGTTACAACATTGTATTTAAATACAGAGATTCATAAATTTAACATTATGATATTCTGCCTTGTGTACGCACTACATGATACGTAGTTAATTGTGTAAATAGTTTTCAGTAAATTATAAAACTAATGAATATTTAATTCATTTTCATCATGAATTAATTAATCTTAATAACCTATGACGTCCTTTTCACAAAATTGTTTACAAATTTAATTTTTTGCGAAATGTTAAACTTTAGGCGTAAAATAGTAGTGCATTTGACACGAAAATGATATTGAATCTATACATATGTTGTAATTTAAAATCATAATTAATTTTTGCCGCCTTTAAAGCAGTGCTTCACAAACTTTCAATATTTTCGCACCAATTTCCGGTCTTAATTTTCATCGTCATCCTCTTACAATGACAATGTATTGAATTCAATAATGATGTACTTTGGTGCTAAGGCTACAATACGACTTTAATTATAAACTGTACTAGTGATCAAGATAAGTATTAAATATTGTAAACGGCAAGCCCATGGGAGTCACTAGTAATTGCTAAACATGTTTTTAATTTAGTATTAATACATTACTTATCAAATACTTTGTGCAGCATTTATTATAAATAATAAATGTATTAAATATGTGTGAATGCACATTTTTATTGTGTAAGTATTTATATTGTTTTGTTTATTTCAGTAAATTATTAATGATTTTAAATATTTTATTTTTGACTTCTCGATATGTCACGTTTCTCAGATAAGGTTATCATGCCCTCTAAGAAAGGTGTGCCCAAAGATAGAGAAAAGCTTGTTTAAAGATATACTAAATGAAGTTTATGTTTTCTTTAGTGGTACAGAAGTTTCAAATTTTCTAATGTTAAAACTACTGGGATGGTTGAAAATATGGACAATTTTTGCACCTTACTTTAGACTGAAATATCAAAATATATACTTATATTTAAAATAATTTTTAAATCTAAAATTATTAAATTAATAGAACTAATCCTTTTGAGTTAAACATATGTAAATTTGTTTAAATATTTCCACACATTTGATACAAAAAAATTATCTTGCTTCGCATTAATTTTGAAAAAGAAACATAAATTTGAATTAATTTTAAAAAAAAATTGAAAAAAAACAACAATTACTAAGAAAGATACAAATTCACTGTTCTTAGAACGAATAAATAAAGAGTTTAAAGAATAGGTTTGAATTTGCAATGTGGTTAGTCACGCTGACTGTTTGTGCCGAAGGGCCTAGGATCGATTCCGGGAGAAATCATGTATGTTTGTAAATGTATGCCTTCCCGGCACATAGGGGTAACTCTAAAGTCCACTCGTGAAGTTGGTGAAAAGGAAATAGAAGTGAAAGGCCTCTGGAATTGAGCCAAATCATCCTGTTACCTGCATGGTGCTCAAAAATACGGTACAATCGCGGTACAACAAAACACGTAGAATCTATCCATTTGTCATCATGAATTCCATTGGCCTCGATCTGGCATCGTCAGACAGGTGGTATTAGCAACCAGAACAACAAATCTGATTTGAAATATAATTTTATTTTCATTTAAATTAAGTCTTAAAATAAATTTATTTTATTTTGTATTTCTAATTAAATTGTGTATTTTGGGAAATTCATGTAATTTTTTTTAACTCAAGCAGATTTAAACTATAGCCAGCATTGTAAGCGAATTTATGTTATAAATAATAACTGAAGTAAAACAATCGTAGTGAGGGAACATTTACTTTGCACTGTTTAGTTTGGCGACAATCCTCGTAATTTTGAACCATTGTCAAGTGACTACGATGACACCTGAGATGGCACCCCCATCTCTTAACGTTACCCCATACCTCACCAACTGGATGGAATTTGAGCTCCCGAGAGATTTAACGTGCATCGCTCCTCTACATTGAGGGTTTTTAAGTGGTATTAGAATCGTACTTATGATACGATGGTCAAGACACCGTTATCTTGACCACGTTTGGAGTCACCACTGCCAGTAAAACCATATAAAGAAGAAATAGAAGACATTTTCGTCAATCAAAATAATTGATATATTTTTTTCCATGGAAAAATTGGGAGGCAAATTACACAGTGCATATTAATTAATGGCTAAAAAATATTTTTTAATACGATAAGAACAATATATGTTGGTTTGGAAGCAGTCAAGAATGTATGTACAGCTGAACAAGGGGAAACTTACATCCAGATGATATTGGGTAAAATGTCAAATACCCTACTTGTGTAATGATATGGACATGGGTATTAGCAGATGTTGCATGGCAGGTACAAATAATTAAATAAAGATGTAAATCTAGAATAAAGCTGATATTTTCCATTAATGAAATCCAGTTCCCTATTATTTATATCGTAATTCTTTTTAAAATGTGACAAGTTTACCTATTCTTCGCAAATATAACATTTTAAATAAACTCTTGATTCATTTCGATGCCTGTTTCAATTATTTGAGAAAGAATACTTTCAAATTATGTAGGTTTAACAGCATAACATTAATTATATTTTTGCGTCAGACGTATGAAATATGTGAAATAATCTCTCAAAGATAAACCAATAATTTTTACAACAATTTTAAAATTAATACATTTTACTGTGCATGTATATTGTATTTAAGCACTAAGAAAAATATACTTTATACGTGCTTTAGACACATTCATTCTTTAAAAGGAAAATAATTTATGTAAAGCATTTTAATTGCAACGATGAGTATTTATTTAAATATAATTATCATTATCAGTACATACATGAACTTCTTGTTTCCAAATAAATTATTTCCGTATCAATTACAAATTAAATCACATTCACATACTTGTGTAAATATTAAGATTTTATTTAATTTATGGAAACTAGTTTTCCCTCAGGAGTCTGGATAACTAATATCATATATGGGGAAAAGTAATTAAAACTAATTTCTTAGAAATAATTTTTTTAACAGAGAAATATAATCTAATTTAAAGTATTTCATGGTTTTAGTTATTTGTGAAGTGATCTTCAATCATCCTTTTTAATTAAAAACTTTTCACACAAAGTAAAAAGAAAGTGATTACATCTAATTTATGGGGATTCTAATTAAAATGGCATTAAAAATGTATTTTCTAATTTAGGTTTTTACATGAGTTGTAAACTTGGGCACGTCCTCCACCTTCAGAAAGTTAATAAGGTACACCTATCAATTTCCTAAAAAATGAATGTTATAGTTTAATTTTCAACCTTTTAGAAAATGTTTTGATTACTTTAACATTTCTTTAATTATTATTTTAGCAACGAATACTTACGAAAGCTTTAATTAACATTGAGGAAAGCTATTAGTATTTGATTTATTGTTTTATTTGTTCACAGAAGAATTCATTAAATCTTTCTGATTCTCATTTATTTAATTTTTTAATACAGATTCTGGGAAAATAAAATTTTAGATTTACTAATTAAATAATATTTGCGAGTTGAGTAAAAATAAGAACTAAATTTAGGTATAAGACTTTGTAAGGTTATAGTGAATAGTTCATTGTTTGTGGAAAACAGCCAGTAATTTCCAATAAATTATTACATTAAATTTTCAGAATAATTGTAATAAATAAGTCAAATATTTTATTGTGCTATTCTTAGAATTCAAGTTCAGAGTATTTTCACGCCCTTTACTTGAAATTTTTTTTAATCGTTCTTGCGATATACATGGGAATATTTTTTTTAAAAAAGTAAATGGCATGTGATGCTTTCCTAAAATATATACAATAAAGGCACGCTACCTTCAGTCGAATTTGTTTTTCTAATCAGGCAAAGGTATCTTTGAATTCAGAGTATCAAATATGTAAAAAAGATTTAAGTGTAAAATTCTTTACCGTTTGAGGATACAAAATGGTTTTCACATTACATATTTTTTCACTTCATAAACACGAATACGAAAATTTTTAATCTAATCATAATGAATAACATCTATCCCACTTTGGAATTTGAAAAATACCAATAGCAAGATAATGATTTTCAGATGGATTGAATCTGAAAATCAGTCACTTTAAAATTCCAAATTTAATTTACTTTTCCGTTTGAAAATCACATTTGATTCTAAGTTAAAATTAGTGTTTGAAACTTTTGATTGTAGCAAGAATTCCTATAAAACTATTTTTTACCGCATACTTTTCAATTATCGTCCTCTATCAAAACAATACAAGATAGAACTGTGACTCTTTAATGTGTGTTTATTTATTTTATAAATTGAAGCACTGTTTTGATTTTAAAACATGTTTATATAAAACAATACACAAATTGTACAATAAGGAGCTAAAACAATTATATAAAATATTAAATAAATCTAATGAAGCTTGAAATATGTGTGATGTTATAAATGTGATAAATATTAAATGAAAATTAAAAACTCAAAAAAATCAAAATTAGTTTTTTGAGGACAATTAACTTCATTATCTACTCAATAAAGCTTAAAATAGCGTAGAAAATCTTTTCCTACACCTATTGACTTGAGTAGATGAAAAATTAATGGATTCTTATAGATATTTTCAGAATTTTCATAGGCGATTAAATTATTTGTGATAATTCTAAATGTTTCAAAAAATTCGCCATTGTATATTTATATATATATACATATATTAGCTGAGCCGGCAAACGTTGTTTTGCCATATAAATTATTTCTAGACAATATTTTGGTAGTCAAATAAAAATTAACTATCTCATTGTAAGTGTGTGGGGATGTTGTTTATGTGACTGAAAGAGGAATGGAGCGCTGTGAACGATGACGGCCTATAAAGGTAACAAAACTCCAAACATATAGTTTTTTGAATTCTTCGTACTTTTATTATTTTAACTATAATAAATTTCAAATTACATCTCTATCACAAATTGTGACAATTAAAAAATAACTTTATCAGTCTCTTAGTGTAATGGAGTGTACGATATTTTTTGGGGTCCATCTCTAGCCAACACAAACAAACTAGATGGTTTACCCACGCGAGAACATACCACGTATTTAATTGTCCGTGTGAAAAACACAGTGTGCTCAAATCTTAGCCACAAACAGACATCGTTTGGCCTTGAGACTTATTTATTGTCATTGCAAATGCCAATCTAATTCGAAGTTGAATCTGTTTGAATTCAATTGGCACATCTGTGGGAATAATAAGGATTCGTGGTAGTAATATATGTTCCCCTTTGGAACTTGCCATTCAAAATGCTTGCCTCGATAACGTTTTTTATCATTTAATGACTAAACGCGTACAATTACATGGCCGTGGCAGGTTCAAATTACGAAGCAAAATAACCGGAGATCCAACCTTCAGCTGTAAATGGTACGGTGGCATGCCTGGTAAATCCAATAAGTTCAAAACTCTGCTGGAAAATTTGCAGTTTCGTTGGTATCGCAAACTGTATCGCTAGATTTGTATGACATCAAGTCCCCTGGAATCAACTGTTGTACCTTGAAATTCAAATCGTTGACATCCACATTTTTTGATGCCAACATTGCTCTTTCTGCCGGCCACTCATGATTCAAATATTGCATGTGTATATCGGGAAATATCTGGTCAATGAGAGCATTTTGCGAGTTAATGATTGAGCAGAAATAGGTCGGCAATTTTATGCATCCAATGATTTCATGTACAGCTACTTTTCTATCGCCGAAATCTAATAGTTGTTTTGAGAATGTTTCAGCGGATGGATCTTGAAGCATTTGAACGCGTATATTTACTTTCAGCTGTACTTTTTCAACATTACGCCACATTTGAGTTGATTTCAAGCAAGCATTGATCTCATTAGCGCATGTTGAACTTCGATTGACGTGACAATGGCTCAGGTTGTGTTTCAAGTTCTGGTAATTGCACTTTTCCTGACGCGCAACACATCCCGGCTGGCTCGTTTTTTAATTTAAGCGCATTACAATACGGACACATTCCTTGTCCATTGCACAACTTACACACTCGAATGAAAGTTATATTTAACATCGGGCTCATACTCGAATGCTAGACGATGGAATGAATCGGATGTAAATGCTCGATGTATTTGTTGGCATTGTTGGTCATTTGCTCTGCGTGTGTCAAATAAGAATCGACATGATTATCTTTGTTCTAAACGTCTTTGTTGATTTTGTTCAACTCGTGCCTCTTGTGATTTGCGATTCACATAACTGCGCCGTGTTCACACACACATATTCATTATACTGTTGCATTTGTTCGCCTGTTCTTTCAGCTCTTTCTATTTAGCATGGCTGTAGATTTAGTCGTTCGAAGGCCCAAATCAGACCTTTGCGTCTGGCTGCCACGGTTCACTGTACAAAGCACACAAAACGATCAATTGAAATACTAATGCTAGAAAACAATATACTGATAATGTATCTGTTCTTTTATTATTTTACCTATACTTTTCACAATTAAAAATACGTATATATTTATCTTTTAATTGAAAATGATTCCTGAAAATTTTGCGAGCACTGAGTATTACAGTTTAATTAACTGTCATTTAATAGTAAATAAACTAATAAAAAATAAATAAGAACTCATAAATGTCTGAAAATATTCAGAAATGGTTTATACAGGTAACACAATAATTGTTGTTAGCGGGAGCTGGGTACACGTTTCGAAAACTATTGATTATTTGAGATCATTAATTAACTGAACGTGAGAACTATATTGATCAAAATGGCAATAACTGATCTCGTGTCATTTATTTGAAATATTGATAACAAAGTAAAAGCGATTAAATTTTTCGCAAATATAATTGTTATTTTTGTTTATAAACGGTGCATGTATGAATTTTTGAAGAAAAGATATGTACAAAAAATAATATAAAAAAAGACTTTTCACACGCCAATTTGGTGATTTTTGACTTGTTATATGTACCCCTTTTGCTAGTGTAACCCATGGGCAGTGTGATTTGGACGGTGAAACCGATTTGCGACGGCAAGTGAAATAAATGGCAAATAAAAAAAAAACACATGTTAAGAAAAATTGCGCATTTTAAGGTTTTTATTTAATGTTTTTTTTCAACTAATTGCAATATCGGAACAAAAAATAGTTTACGTTTTATTCTCAGACCTACTGAATATACGCACAAAATTTCCTAAGAATTGGTCCAGCCGTTTAGGAGGAGTTTGGTTATAAACACTTGTGACAGGAGAAATTTATATTTTTATATATATACACTGATGTGCAAAATTAAGGACGAGACGGTTTTTTCAATATAACTTTGTAACAAAAGCATTCCAAATCAACACATTTAATACCGTAAGATCCCCAATACGTAAGGACATGAGTAATGTAAGCAACACTTACTAAAAAAGAAATCAGAGGATAAAAAGAAGCTTTATTGAAAAAGTAGCATGGAGCGCAATGCGACTGAAGGCCGAAACATCCCTGTGATGGGTGTCCAGCAAGAAATATCCGGTCTTTAGTAGGGGATATGATTCCCTGACTGTTAGGCAGGTTCACAGCGTCTGCCCATGCTGAGAATGAGGGTGTCAATGAGTTGTTGAGGCATTGACTGCCATTCGTCTGCAGCGCCAATCGAAGCCTCCGGAATCGTTACTAGGTGGTAAGGTGCGAGCTGCCAAGCGCTGCCTAGAAAATCCCATACATGCTCGATGGGAATGAGATCCGGAGATCGTGCCGGCCAATCCATACTTTCAATATCATCACTCTCTAACAGCTGTTCGGCAGCTACTGTGCGATGACATGGTGCATTGTCGTCCATGAAAAGGAACTGCGGACCATAGCGCCTCTAAAAAGACGCACATATGGAAGAAGAATCTCGTTACAATAACGGGTCCCGTTGACTGAACCTGCGTCGAAGATGTGAAGGTCTGTACGACTACCAAGCATGATGCCTCCCCAAACGAGAACACCGCCACCTCCATACCTGTCCCTTGCAATGATGTTCGAGGGATGATTGCGGCTTCCCCGCTCTCTCCAGATGAGTATGCGATGAGAATCGCTACTCAGACTGAATCTGCTCTCATCTGTAAAGAGTACTCGTCCCCATTAATTGTCTCTCCAATTCCGTGTTCCCGCACCACAGAGAACTCCTTCTCCGATGGGCAGGCGTTAGAGGTACACACCTTACAGGGCGTCGTGCAAACAGACCACCACCGTGCAGTCTTCTGGCCACGGTTAAAACGCGATATCGGTCGTCCATTCGCCTGTGCCATGTGTCTAGCGATTTCTCCCGCTGTCTGCCGCCTGTTTCTTCGTTCCTGTAAGGCAATTACTGGTCATCTGCGGGTGTGGTTCCTCGTGGACGACCACTACTGAACCCCGGATAGCTGTTCCTGTAGTTTGAAATTGTCTCCAAAGTCGTGAAACGATGCTGTGAGCAGTTCCGAACTCTAAAGCACACTTGTCACACTGCGAACTTCCTCCAACTTCCCATGATTCGACCTCGGTAAAAGCATTCAATGTCGTCTACAGATTGATTATTCGCTATTTCTCGCTGAGGCAGCAACTCGGTGTAATTTTAACTGCTATACGGTGTGCAATCTCT
>BMAO01007881.1:0-19784 GCA_019973975.1 Trichonephila clavata
AATAATTTATATAAAAATGGGTTGATTATGTTTTGTGGCTAGCCAACCTTTCCCCCTTCTGTTAATAATACTGAGCAAAACCTATTGGAAATAATGGATAGAAAATCTAAATCTATTATGAGAAAAAGATAACTTAATTAAAAATTGCATTCAAAGATGCAGAGACCGCACTAAATCTGAGTACAGTAAACAAGGTGTTGCCAGATTCCTGGACCCAAAGACAAATTCAAAGCATAGCAATAGCTGAAAAGTAGCACTTAACAAAAGTATGAAAAGAATAGAAATAATAAGTTAAGAATTGTAAGCATGCTACTATTATCTTAGAGACACTATACGATCATATGATTTTTAAAAAAATAATAAATTAAATTAAATTTAAAAAAATTCTAATAGAACAAGTAATTTTATATAAAATTAGAATTTGGAAGTACCTATATCTATCTGGGAAGAATAATAAATTTATAATAATAATCTGTTAATAAAACTGTGGAAATTTAATCCTTACTATATAGAATTTCTTTATTCAAATATATATGTTATATATATATATAATATATATATATACTTTCCTGGACATTATATTAATGCGAAATCATATATAGTGATGTAAATTTTCTTGTAAAATAGCATAATGTCATCTGTTGTTATTTTTAGTATGACTCAAAACTTCCCGGTTTGAGTCTGTAACTTAAAAAATATAACTAATAAAACTTTTGAAACACATCCTCTTTCGAAATAAGGCCCTTTACTAACAATACACTTTTTCCATGGTCATCGAAACATTTCTGGAATACACATTTAGCCATATCTTTTAATTCAGCCTTCGACGCACCTTTTATTTCATATGCAGATTGGTCTTCGTTTAACATATGTGTGTTTACACACCCTATGCATGTAAAGATTCTTAGTAAAGTATCCATTGGACTTGTGGCAGAAAATTTTCGAACTGATTCGGCTATTGTTTTTAAGCCGTTCTTATTTACAGCCACATAAACCTTTTCGATGTTTTCAGGGGTGCGGGAAGTCTGCGTACGTCCAGAGCGTTTGTCTACTTCCACACTTTCCCTGCCTTTTCTAAAACCTTGTTTTCTACTCAAAAGCTAGAGTTCGCAGTAATGTATGCCTTACACATACTTTAAAATTTCTTAAGTTTTGTAGCACTTTTTCCCAAACAAACACAAAATTTAATATTCGTTATTTACCCAACAAACGCAATTTCTTTCAATAACCGGCGAATAAATGCATTCGCCTGCAAAATACGACATCATCACAAGCCACCGAACGCGTAATTTTGAACAAACTTTTTTTATAAAAGCGAAATAATAGCACTAAAATGTTATCGGTAGTCACTCTACTCCAAAAGTTTTCCACGTCAATCCGACTCCAATCCGGGAATTCTTGAATCCTACTTCGTATGTCGTAGGACGTACAATATAACATAAATACACTCACAGAACTCCATATCACAAGATACAAAAGACATTCCTTGATGACTCCATTTCGCAAGATATACGAAATAGCATTATCATAAAATGTACGATACCGTAATATGACTCCATTTAGAAAAATGCATAAAATTTATCCGCAACGCAATGCAGCTTAATACCAGTTTCATTCGAAGCAACTTTGTGACAATCAACAGGTTTCCTGTATTCACATCTCTAATGTGAAGAGGGGCAGGTCCAGCACTAGTAGTTTTGCCGCCGGGATAAAAACTAAAAATTTCGCCTCTCTCTCAAGAGCAAAAAATTATGATCCAAAAAGATAAATTGTTCACATAGATACACACTTATAAAACTTAAATAATTCTTGTGAATAAAAGTACACAGAAATATATATATGTCTTAAAAATACAAAATAATTTGAAATTAAGGACAAGATTAATAGTTATTATTCAAACGAGTAAAATGTAAAAGAAAAAAAAATCACTCATTTCAGCCAGCCAATTTCTTCAAAAAGAGTCTACTGATGATGGGGGCCACAAGGGTTCATTGTTTATTTAAACTTATAGTAGCTACACTCAAGATAAAAATAAAAACATCTCCTGTAGTTTTCAATCAACGAAAAGTTCTTATTACCCCTGTCCCCTTTTGGATAGCTGACACCGGACATCGTATGAGTGAAAGACATGTCCGGTGTGACTCCACTCCTGGATAGGGAGAAAGTTATTAGCAAAACAAGTTAAATTTGAGGTATAACATATACTCCCACCTTGAACCCTTCAAGATTCAATATAAAAGGAAAGCCGCCCATCCGGTATAGTGGTCAGTGAAGCTGACTGCGGTGCCGTAGGGACTGGGTTCGAATCCCGGAGAAGGCATGGTTGTTTATGTTGTAATCCTTTCTTCTGTCTGTGTTGTATGCATTGCGTGGTGCACGGGGTTTATAAAAGTTTAAAAATATATATATTAAAGGAAACTGACAATAAGCGTACAGAGAACAAAATAAGGAAATGAGATACGTTAAAGGAAATACCAAATTCATACCCAATAATATTTCAGAAAATATATCAATTTTTTTTTATAACAGAAAATGCCACCCTGGGCTAGGGTCCGGTTTGTTCGACCATAGAGCCGTCCCTGATAGGGGAGAAAATTCTTTTTCACACACGGAAACAAAGTTTGATTGAAAAGGGAGAGCAGGATTCCTCCATGCAATAACCGAGTCCGAGGAAATAAAAAACTTTCTTCATTTTCAGTACACAATCAGCTGCGTGTGAAGAGTGTAGCTTCCTCAATATCTTTTTAGTTCATTTAACTAGTAAAGATCAAAAAAGGGTTTTCGAGAGTTTCAAAATAGTAGCTTAATAGAGAGTGCCAGTAGACTACCTGTTAAGACAACATGGCGATTTCTATTCAAAGCTAACTCCCGACTATCTGGTCCTTCATATTGGCAATGTCACAAGTTGACGCGTGAGAAAGGTCCATGTCCTGTTCAGATGTTGAGATTTCTCCAAAAGTTTGATTAGTCAAATTTCAAGCAGAAAGATTACACCTCTCGATCGTTATATATCTTTTCATCTTAAATCTTTGAAAATAGGTTCCACGATATAAATAAAGATCAATTTGAAAGAAAAAATTATTTAGAATAAAGAGTGATAGTAGTTTTAAATTAGTTCTTACCCCCATCCGGTTTATTGGTTAGTGACGCTGACTGCGATGCCGTAGGGCCTGGGTTCTTATCAAGGAGAAGGCATGGGTTTTTGTAAATGTAAAGTGCCTTCGCGGCATAGGGGTACTCTAAATAGCCGTAGAGCCTTAAGTCCTCTCATGAGGTTTGTGGAAGGGGAAGAGAGAAGGGAGGCCCTTGATTCCCCCCCCCAGGGAAAATTGGGGTGGGACCGAGCAAAATCGTATTGTCACATGTTATGCTGTTCAAAGTTTAAGCTAACGACAGGCGTAAAAAGCTATCTCCTAGCCGCGATGAATTTCGTGAGCCTTGATCTGATGTTACTGTCGATCAGGTGGCATAATTAACAACAACAAATTAGTTCTATTTAAAATCGATATTTGCTATACTTTTACAGCTTTCAAATTGTCTTGTAAAATAACTAAAATAATCTTACAAAGGAAAAATGATTGGTTGCATGTGATTTATCTTTTGAAGCCCAACTCTTGAAATAATTGATTTTTTGATATTAAAAATAAATAAATAAATAAAAAACAGGAATTTATGCAGAAAGGGTATTTTTCTAAATGCTATTACTATGCATGGAATTTTAAAACACGGTATATCGCTTAATAGTTTAAAATGGTGATTATATGAAAATATTTTTTAAATAAAACTTTACTCCAAACTAAATTCAAAGCTTCCACAACAAAAATATTCTGATTTACTTAAGTGAAAGTATAAACTTCTCATTCCTGCCCTCAAAACTAATTTATATTTGATCTTTAATACTACGCCATCACCCATTTAGAGAAAGAACTCATTTATTTTTATGAGCAATATTCTCTTGAATATTAAGATAGGGATAAGTAGGCAAACTCAAGATTTTATTTGTCATTTAAATACTTTCATTCTCAACTCTTTCTATTTTAATACCAAAGAAGAATCCTCTCATCTCAAGCTTAAAAAAAAGATATCCAAAGCTTTTCTTACCAAATCATTTTTGCTTAATTTTACGTCTTTTTCTGCTTCGCTGGAGCACATTGATAAGGACGAGAAAAAACGTCCAATTATTTCTTATAATAAGGATTATGACAAGTATTCCAGTAAAATGATATCATTTTCCGACGTAAGAAAGAGCCAATTATCAAGTAATGGCAGTACTAGGGTGACTTTAAATTTCGCTAACGATACGAGGGTAACGAAGGAGAATATGATAACATTAACTAGATTTATAGTCAGTTTTTATACAGACGCAATAGAATGGTGGCATTAAGAAAAAAATGTAAGTTTTTTGTAAAAAATAGAATAAAACTTTGCTGTCAGTTGCGCGAATGCTATCAACTTTTTTTATATTGAAGTGACAGTTATACGTTATTAAGAGTTTTTAAATAAAAAGATTGTGAGGTTTGTATTTTCCTTATTTGTTCCGTCATGTGTTATCATTTCCTAATTTAACTTGATTTGGATTTTAAAAAATAAAATAATTAAAAAATGTAAAAACTTCGTTTTTATTATGAATTTCATTGAATCATTTACCCCAAATATGTAAGTGGCATACCTAGTTTACACATTGTGATATTTTCAATTTTATAACTGCAATGAATATTCGATTTTATTAAAATACAGTTTGTGATATTTATCAGTATTATATACAAAATCGTATTAGTTTATTTTATATACATGGTCATCTGGATTTTGTCAATATATTTTTAAATTTATAATGAGGCAGATGATTGGTGTTTTACCATTGAAGATCTAGTACACACACTCGTAACACACATTCCGCAGATGCTAGTATCTTTTTTAAGTGCGGCACCATATAGGTGTTACGCCAATCACTGCAAGTAAGTTTGACTCCCAGTTTCCTCCATAGAGGGAGGCACTTGCGCTCTGACAGTGCAACACCATACAAATAAATTAATTTTTATAAGAGCATCCAAGACAAAGAGGCACCACAATCATACGACATGGTCTCTCTCTCTGTCAATATTTTTCATCATGGATATCCACCGACTTAGGCAGGGGCCGAACCCGGAAGCCTGAGCTTATAAAGCCAGTGAGTGACAAACCAACTACGCCACACAGCCGGCTAAATATTTTACAGATAAGCCAAATAGAGATTATATAAAAAAAAAAAAAAAACTCTTACATGCTTTTTTAAATTGCATAAAATAATTTTACTTAATTTTTTTCTGATATACCAATCCCAAGCAAATTATAATTAAAATGTAAAAAAATTCGGAGATCTATTTCACGTATTCAAGTTTGAATCGTATACGGCAACTGTACTATCAGGCGTTTTAAGATGATCCAAGTTAAAAAATACTGTACACAAAATGTTTTTCTGCTTAAATTTTATACGATAAAGTATTCGTGTAATTTGACCTTTTAATTTTTGCTGAAACACATTTTCCATGAAATTTTAGCAGTGTCTTGCGGTTTTTTGCAATGAAAAATTAATATAGACAGTCATTTTCTCTTTTCTTTAGTAATTATAATAATTGCAGTGTTTATTGACATAGAGCAATAATGGATAGTATTTTCAGAGTATAGCTAGGTTTTTTGTAATCAATGAGAAAGCTAAATTATACTAATTTAACAGGAATCATAATTAATGCAAAACTCTTAAAATGATGTTGATAATCTATATTAACCATGACACGTAATAAAACAAAAAAATATTGTTTACTTTATAAGTGTAATAATCTATATATCCCATTTTTTTCTAGCCTCTAATTGTTAAATTATACAGAAGACTGTAAAAAACTGATATTTTCCGTTTCAGACAAACAAAAATAAATTAATTTGTAGTACATGAGCAGCACTTTTCTAATAACTTTGCACAGTAATTTTCGAAATGGATTAAAGTCATGTATTGTAATAAGTTATGTATTGCTGTAAGCCATATCCAAAAAACTGAATTTATAAAGAACTGATTTCATATAACATATTTACAAAAATTACTGTCTGCAAAAATTCATTAAAAAAGTTTTATCAATTATGACTTCATGTATATTCTGGTAAGTTTATTACAAATGAAATTTTTCAAAGTTTAAAAAAGTGTTTATAAGCTTAGAAAATAGTCTAGACTAATATTTATCTCCCTTATTTCACCTGTATTTGATATTTAAAAATTATAAGATTATTATGTTTATATTCAATTCAAATTCTGGTACTTTCGTATTATCGCAACCGTATTTGTGATATTATATGAAACGAAGTACATGGTTGCCAATTCAGTGCTTACTCGGGGTTGCCATGTTGGCAAGTTATCTTGAAAGTTGGCATTGTTGCGGTAGTACGTACGTACCCAAAATATGAAAATAATAAAAATATTTCGCGTGAAATGAATCCGTTTGAAAGTTATTTTGACATTACTAAAATATACTCTTGTACAATAAGCATAGTTTTCTAAGAAAACTGAACCAAATCTCTTAAAAAACTACAGTTGTTATGCAGTAGGAAGAGAACCAATAATTATATATATATATATATACAATGTTTCATCAATACGTAGTAGTATTATTAAATTCTACAAACACACTGCAGAGAATTTTCAAATTTTATATACCGTTTGTCCAATAAAATTTGACTACACTTTTATGTATTAATTACAAAAAAAAAAAAGATATTTTACTAACGGCTATTTTTTTGTTCGAAAAAGAAGATATCGAAGCTTTTTTACAATGCTCTAATGCACGATTTTAATGGGCACTCTATTAGTTGCACGCAAATCGTTAAGTCTATACAATATTTTTAACCACGTTTTATGAAGCATTGCAAGATCAGCAATCTGAATGGCTTCCGTAATTCGACTTTTTATTTCATCATTGTCAGTAATTGAAAATTGGTAAACAATGTTTTTTCTCGTATCCCAACAAGAAGGCCGAAGGTTTTATGTCTAGAGAACTAGGTGGCAACGTTATATGTTGAATGGAAGTTGTGCTGTGAGTATCCGGACTGTAATACAGTCCTCAATTCCATATTTTGACTATTGTCGATGGAGGGTATGGCGATAGAGGAGTTTTACATTCTGCTCAGTAGAGTCGTGATGATTGGCTGTGGCTAGGAGATCCGGGAGGCGTGCCTATGGTTCTTCTTCTGGGTGCAGTGGAGGTTTGGAATATATGGATTTCCTTAGTGCCAGCCTAGAGGTAACTAGGCTTATACTTCAGTTCTGAAGTGATCCTGTAGAAAGGGAGAAAGATAGTACGTTAAAATGAGGGGTTCACTGAGCTAAAAATAGCTCAGCGGTCAGGGGTTGGAGGGGGAGGGGGGAGAGGGTTCGTTTCGTTCGAAACGAAGAAACAGATTTTCGACTTTTCGATCTTCCGGTTGTGGGGCTGGAATTCTTAGAAGACGGGGTTTATAGTAGAAGCTTGATGAGGCAATCGATACATATTGTTTGACAGGTTCGTGAAGTTGACTTGAGAGCTTATCGTCGGGTTGTCGTGATTTTGGATGGAGGAATGAAAGTTGGAAGATAGGTTGGCTATAAGGGTATGAATTGGTTCGACGCTGAGTTCTTCATGTAGGACTGATCTGGGGATGTATCTCGGTGCTCGGGCTATTATTCTGAGAGATTTATTTTGAAGTCTTTGGAGGTCGTCAAGATGTTTGTTGGCTGCTGATCCCCATATGGGACAGGCGTAGGATAGGATGGGGCGTAAGTAAGTCTTGTAAATGAAGATTCTATTTTTTAATGAGAGTTTAGATTTTTTACCTATGAGTTCAATGAGTGAGAAATGTTTGGTCCAGTAATTTTTTTTGGTTTCAGTGAAGTGAGGGCGGTAGGTGAGCTTGTCGTAGGGTGCAGTGGAGGTGAATTTTTTGGCATAAGTGAGAGCAGAGACTGCTCTCACGTACGTTATAAGTAGGAATTCTTTCCATCCATCGCTTGAGGATCGTTTTTTCACTTCCGAACTCTGGAAGGGTGACGCTTCATTAACGCTGTACATGTGTTGCAGATTTAAATTCGAGAAACCTTGCTACAACGTGCGTTTATTCTTGTGGTGGAGCCATTTGTGAAGTAAGGATGTTAAAAAACGGGTGCGTTTCGCTATCTCATTCGAATTTCATTAAACAGAAACCTTTTTTAATCTGTTCTCTATTGAAGATTAAAATTTGTTATTGAAAATCTTTATGTCTGCTTATTTTTAGTTAATTTTAAGGTATCCGACTGGTTGCGACAACTTTTTTCTAAAAAAAAGAAGATATTGTGATTTTCTTTTTTATTTTTAGATTTGTTTAGTGCATTTTAAGAAAAATGTGCTAAAACTAAGAAGAGAAAAAAAAATTGGCAGTTATAGAGACTGCCAATAGAAGTGATAAAATTTCATAATGTTTGAATTAAAATTATCAACATCAATCTGGCTTTCACATCTTTTGACACTCCGAGCAACAACTAAATGCATGTTCGTATGGTTTTTTATTATACAAATATATTACGGGCTGTACATGATCATGACAAAATATAAATACAATTCAATTGAAATACAAATTAATATACAATCATATTATATATGGATAGCATTTGTATTTACTTAAATTTCAATGTACTTGATTTTTAACATTATTTTAATTGTTTGCATCATTGTCATCATTAATTTCAACAATACTTAGGCTTTTTGTACATTCAATTATTTCATTTTGTTCTAAAAATGATGCAATAGGCTTATAGTAACTAAAGTAATAAAGGAAAATGTTTGATTCAAATTTATCTAAGTATCGCGTAAAAACCGCATTGATCGTCGTTTTATATTTTGTAGTACTGAGTTTTAAATTGTTTCATTTAGAAAATCAATTAGCGGTAGATTTTTATCATCTGCAAAGTTAATATTGAAGTCTCCACTTAAAATCATTGGTACATTATCATATTTTTCGCCAAATCTTTTTTCGAGTATTTCAGAACCTTCTTTTGTACAAATCATCAAATTTTCGAATAAAAATTGTAGTATCTGTCTCAAGGATTTTCCAGGCGAAATATAAACGGCAACCATTAATATGTATTACCCATTCTCGGAATCGCAACGAGCAATGCACAGTATATACACATTGAACTTTTCACTAAATCCATTCAATTTCACTTATAAGATATACACAGCACTATACGTCAGCTGTATAGCTACAGATATATTGCTATAAGCATGTCGGTGACGCGATCGCACGAGATTTCACCCATCCAAAAAGTATCTAAGGCGAACAGCACACTGCGCGTGCGCCAGTCAGAGCATGTCGGTGACGCGAACCCATAAGATTTTCCCCTACCAAAAAGTGCCCAACGCCGCTAAAGAAGTTTTCACTTCAAAAATTATTTTTCTAAGACGGGAAAAAATGGGTAAAAGTTGATAAAAAAATAGCATAAACGTGGCCTATTCTGCACCAAAGGTTTATGTGAAAAAACTTTGTAATTTCAAACTAATGTGTTGTTATATTATTGAATTTCGGAATGACCTTCAGGATAAGAGATATTTTCTTTTTTACAAAAACTAGAGCACTTTATCTCGGTTACTGTGTGAAAATGCTTTAAAAGACAGCGATTATATTCACATAAGGGACTGTAAATTTTGTAATAAAACAGTGATTGATATATCTAAAAGTTAAAACAATTTTGCTATGTACAAAACTTACAGAAAAAATTTCAGCTAAGTATATTCAAAACTTTTTTAGCAATCGCTGACCCCGTTTGATTATTTTCGAAAAATCACATTTCGAGTAAAACGCGTTTTGATGTATGACATCTTGCTTAAAGTAATGGCATTTGGTTTTACTAAAGCACTTGTAGTTTTTGTTCTAGTAAACGGAAAATGATAAACTTGGTATTTTTATAAAGCTAATAAGATGGCCCATAAAATAAAATCATAAAAAATTTGTCAATTTTTGGCAAAATTCACAGTTTTAGGGTAGTCGGATACCTTACAAGTTTAGTCTGATACTGTTCTCTCTGTTAATCTCTCTCTCTATTTATATAATATACTTAAATATATAAATGAAATCAATATAATTTCATATACACTCACTTCCAAAAGTTAATCACGAAGATGTAAAATGCAAAAAATTCAACAACTACTGATTTGATTGACACATAATTTCTCAGTAAATTAGCATATATATTTATGCATAAAACAAAATCAATAGTTATATACAGAAATAAAAACAATATTTCATTTTTGTAAGTTATCAGATAATGTCTTAATAGAGACTTAAACAGAATTATGTATAATGTGAAAATAAACAGCATAAAATGAAAAAAAGCACATTAATAGGGTTTGTGATCCCCCCCATTTGTATGCAAATGTTACACCTGCTGACCATGTTTTCAATTAGGTGATCAACCACCGCAGAATTAAGCAATCGCCATTCTTCTTGTAGAGCAGTTTGGAGCTCAATAAGAGTGGCTGGAGGTGGAAAACGTGAAGATACAGCACGACCGAGAGCATCCCAAAGATTTTCAATGGGATTAAGGTCGGGTGAATATGCTGGCAACGCCATACGCGCAATCCCTTCACTCTCCAGATAGTCATCGACTATGTCAGCTCTATGGGGACGTGCGTTATCGTCCCTTAAAACAATAGTAGGGCCAATTGCTGCAGCGTACAATCTCACAATGGGTTCTAGGACTTCATCTCGATAGCGGACAGCCGTCACAGAATCCCTCTAAAGATGTGCATTTCGGTTCGGTATCCTAATGAAATCCCCGCCCGCACCATAATGCTTTCGCCTCGGAATGCGTGGTGTTCGGGGATGTTTTGGGGCTGATTGCGTGTTCCTTGTTTGCGACTTATCCTTATACGCTTGTCATCTGGCTCCAGTGCAAATATTGACTCATCAGTAAACATGACATTGCCCCAGTCAGACACCGTCCAATTGCCATATTCCCGGCACCATTTTAATCGTGCCCCTCTTGATTGGACGGATAGAGGAACACATATTCGAGGTACCCGGGCATACAGTCCATTCATATGTAATCTTCGGCGTACAGTAGCTGCAGATATAGCCTTACCAATGGACGCTGTAACCATAGATGTTACATGTATGGAGGTCGCTCTGCGATTCCGCTTGGCTACAATAGCAATACATCGATCTTCCGCAGGGTTGTAACCCTGTGGGCGACCAAGTACGGGCCTTCGGGCAACTGTATGTGTGGTTTGTAATTGTTTCCATAAACGTGAAAGTACAGAATGATGAACGCCGAAGAAAAGAACAACATCCGTGATTGACTGTCCTGCTTCAATGCGCCCCACAGCACGCCAGTGCTCAGAATCTTCCATTCGTTTTCTGGAAGTCATAGAAACACGTATGTCTTGAAAACAAATTGTACGAAAGTTTTAAAGACCTTCTATCAGCACTTTAATCTTCTAAGCATGAACTGTACAAGTTTCTGAAAATTTCAAAGCAGAATATTAGCTGACGCTAATAAAATAATATCTCCTTTACCTCTCAGATTTTGAATCTTTTAACTGAACTTTAATGACTATAGACCTTTTAAATGCAAAATTTGTTTCAGATTGGGTGACAGAAAGGGCCCTTGAAGCAATTGAAATTCTGGATCATGTTCATTTGAGCAATTTCAGTGGGCAATGTAGGTTTACTAATAGTAGGATGCATTGTCTTGCTGGAAATTAGGAGGATCATAAGGAAGTTTTGTCATAAACGGGTGTATGCTGGCAGCAATGATGAGGAGGCATGAATGAATATTTCCAATGGATTTAAGAGGTAACAATAGTAAACTGTAAAGTTCTGCGCAGACTATGATTGTGCCAAAACTGGCGAGAACATTTGCTATGTGGAATGTCAGAACTGTAACGTCGTGCTACTTGTGCCCCATAGAGACCCTGTCATCAAGGTCAGAAATCTTGAATTGTTAGACTTGTTGTTATTTGAACGTTTTTCGTGACGCAATCCTATTTGGGACCCCGCTCACACTGCCCGACGCGTCTCTAAGTGTGGGAGGAAACATATCATCACCAACAAAAGCCATAGTAACAATTATTTATTCAGGACTGACAACATATAAACAATCACAAGTTTAATTATAAGTGGAAACCTAGGAGTGATTCCCTAATACCTCGATTAATCCTAATACGTCGCTTAATCCTAATCTCAATTTTAATACTCAAATCTAATATTCCCGTCTAAGTAATCTCAGCTATCAGAATGGACAAGGAGACGAATACTTGCTAACCTCAGGTCGCTACTGAATCTATTTCCTTTAATGATTAATCTAACACTTTACTTTTATAAATTATCTCTATCAAATGCGTGCTAAGTCGTGAAGTAATTCTCCGGCGATACTTACATGCAGCTTGGCAACTCCTTCTCTACATTTACGAAATCTATATATATATAGACTTTATATAGTCGAACTAATTAACATATAACTATCTCGTGTTTTTCCCGAAGAGGCTGTGAAATAGTAAAAATGCTGGCCCCAAAGTTTCCCAAGAGGATTAGTATTGAATTTTTTTTTCATTTCTTGGATATTTTTTTTAAACTGTACTTTTATAAAAAATTGAAAATTAATTTTGCATGAATTTTGACTAGGTATAAAAATAATTTTTGAAGAAATAAAAGTTTTTATTCAAAAATTTCTCTCCTTAAAATAAAGCTGTTAGTTATATATACGAAACATTTTAATACTACACCATAAGTAAACCAAAGTTGGGTCTAAAAATTGCTGAAATCGTTTAAGGGGTTAGGTTCACATGAATTTCGGGCCTTCAAACACATTTTCCACTTTTCATATTTTAATAAAACATGAATTTCCACGCTTCTAATGGTGCAAAAATTATCATTCTACGTGCAGTAGAAGTATTTTTTATAATTTTTTTAAAAGGGTTTACCACCTGTCAAAGTCTACTAAATCCATCACTAAAATCCATTTTTCCTAAAACCAACATTTTTACCCTATAAGAAACATTTGTTCTTAAACTACTGCATTTAACAGTTTATTACTTTTCATAGTTAATAATAACACTCTACAAAAAAATATTCTGACTTAATTTATAGCATTAAACACGATGAAATTTCACTGTATTTGAGAAAAAAAAAACAGATTGGTGCAAAAAATATTATTTTTTAAAATAAGTAGACAATCCTATCCATAAAATCTCTGATTAAAGTATGTATTATGGTTCAAAGAATATTCAGTAAAAATTTGGAGATTTTTATTCAATAGAATGTTTATAAATGTTCCTTAAAAATACCTATTTTTAACATTACTGAGATACAGATCCTGTTTCGTGAACCTACCTCCTTAAATTAACTTACAATTTTATAGGAATTTGTCGAAAAGAAAATTTTATTGCTTTTTCTTTATAACATAATTCATTTTCCCCCAGTCATTTCTTCCTTTTATTTAATATAATACGATTTCCATTCGCACACAAACCATGTTTTGACTTTATCTTTTGATTTACGAGCTTCTGCCAAAAAACTAAGTCTCTCTAAACTCAAAGGAATTCCCCTTCTGTTTCAAATAAAAAATATTAATATATTGCTTTATTCAAATCAAACGGTCAGTATTCAGAAGATATATATTTTGCATAAAACTTTTATGCTTCTAGAAATAAACTGCCAAACAAATATGTTTTTATCCGAAACGATCCACCCTTGCAACTCATCTCGATGCAGTCAGTTCCTCCATGGAGATAAAAATAGCAAATCCATTCAAATGGAGAAATTCCAGAAGCGGTTTTTGTTGCGAACTAAATCTTCCACACATGCGAGAAACGTTCCTTTCCACCCTTGCCAAAGAATCGATTTCTGGTATTTGTCATCAATCTCTACACCAAGTGTTCGAACGACAAATCGAATGTTTTTTCCTACTTCCTCTATCCGTTTTCCCAGACAATTTGATTACCTTTCTATGCGGATGCTGGGAGTAAATAGATTACATCATTCATATATAGCACTATTTTCCATTATTTGTCCTTCGTGGTCAATATGCTCTGGATGTATGAGATATACGATGCAATAAAGCATAGATATGTTTCCCATGTTCCAATATTGGAAGCGTTGCTGTAATAACAAGCGTAATAATTTCATCTGTATATATATATATATATATATATGAGGTTTGTTCCAATAAATGTAATATCTTAGTATTGAATTGTGACGTAAACCGGGCATCTATTATTATTAATTTTGTAACGGCTACTATTATAGGTTATAGGTTCTTCTACTAGTCCTCTTGGGAAAAATATTTTTTTTGGCTGTGATTTTAGTTTAAAAAACACTTTGATGACTTTATTTTATGTAAATGTAACTACCATTTAAGTGCCTGTCGTTGAGTGTGTGAGATTAATGGTTAATCGTTGATTTCTAAGCGTGGAATCCAAGTATTAGTAAAGGTGAACAGCAAATGGGTGGTCACGCGTCTTGAGATTAATAATCAATGTAGAATCCACCAGGAATGGGTGAAGTAAACAATCTTGGAGCTGACCGAGCTATCGGGCTTAGAGAAGGATCATAACAAGAAGCTCCAAATTCAGATAAGTGAATTTCAATAATCTTGTACAGAGATGGCGAACCGATGGCACGTGACACAATATTTTGGGCACGCCACCGATCAAAACGGATTGCATTTTAGTTCAAAATAACAAAGTTCACTATGAAGTATTACGAACAAACGCAAGCGATCGGCCGTGATGCGTGGTGGACAGTTGTCTGTTTTCGAATTTTCAGCCACATTTTCTCAAAAAAGTATCGGAACAATCAAGTTTATCATGTACCCTGATGTGACTTCATTTGATAAACTGAACTTGTCTCAACTCGATTGTTGGAAATTGAAGAAATTCAAATGCAACTAATTGATTTTCAGTCAAGTTCAATATGGATTCAAAAATTTATTGAAACAAGGAAAAAGTTGGAATTAATTGAAACAAAAAGATTAACAAGCAATATAAGTAAAACTGTCAGTAACGAAATTTTAGAAACATTGAATTCGATTCCAGACACATTTAACTGTTTAAAGAAGCTGGCGCATATATGCTATTTTAACCATATTTTCAATTGCCTATGCCTGCAAGCCATTATTTTTAGAGATGAATAACATTAAATACTCACTTAGAAACCGTTTGACAGATGTCTCCAATTTAGCATGCATTCTGCTAAAAATAACTTTTTACATTCTGAATGTAAGCTATTTGTCATCAAATTTTATACATTAGAGGTCACACTAATGTTACTTTGATTTAAATTACACGTATAACTAAAACAGTTACAAATATACAGCGCAAAATGCTTTTTTTGTAGTAAATAAAAAGTTTTGAGTTGTTAGTATTTAGTATTTAGTTTTTTATTTTCCCGGAAACCACGTCAAAATTATTTTACGTCACGTCTATGCCGCATTAAATATTTCTTTAGAAAAAATGGCACGTTGATCCATAAAGGTTTGCTACCCTTGATCTAGTACATCGAATTAAAGGTTAGAAATTCATGCTGTGTGCCCCGAGAGTTAAGTTAGAACATTGTATATTTCATAAAGTGCTGAAGATAGAATAAAAGTAGCTATTTTTAAGATCGTGTCTGCTTCTTTCTCGAACCCTATCATATCTACGACCTTTGGGCTGCAACAACTTATAGCATTAGAATAAAAAACTATCTAAAATTTCACACATGCAGTAGGTTCAATAGTATAGCCATAATATAAAAAGAAAACTACATGTTTGGAAAGTGTTGCTGTTAACCTTCAAAGTCATTATATTAGTATTTGAGTGGCCATTGTAATCTAATGGTTATGGTCACGAACTCGTTGCCGGAGTGTCGCAGGTTCTAGTCCTGATATCACTGAAGGTCCACGTTGTAGATGTGGCCGATGCATGTTAAATCTGTTTAAGCTCAATATCCTCCTTTGGCGTATTGTCTTTATGGCCATGTCGTTGTTACTTACATCAGTCTGACGTTGTCAGATCGAGGCCCACGAAATTCATCGTGGCAAAGGGTTTGATGTACGCTTGTCGTTAGTCGTAGCTTTGAGCACCATACAAAAGAGAATACGTTTTGACTCGATCCCACCCTAATTTTGGTGTAGGGTGGGCAAGAGCACCTCTCTTCCCCTTCCACCAACTTCGAGAGAGGGTTTGCGGTTCTATGGTTATTTAGAGTAGTAGTGTCGCGAAGGCACTATACATTTACAAACATCCCTGCCTATTCCGGGATTCGAAACCAAGCCCTACGACATGGCAGTCCGCGTCACTAACCACTATATCGGATGGGCGATGCCTTACAGCGTGACGGTAATAAACTCTCAATTACTCATACTTTAGGACTTGATGTATAAATGAACTAAGAAAAACCAGGAAAGGGTAATTTCCCCTATATTTAAAATATGTTGCTTATAGTGCAATTATAAATTATTAAAACGTGTGAAAAATATTTACTTTTCTACTTTATTTATTTAAACTTACGTTAAAAAATAAAAATAGAAAGGTTTTTAAACAAAAAATTAAGAGATCGTTCACGCAAAATGATCAGTTGGGAAATCACTTGAAGAAAAATTGCTCCCTTATTTAAAGTTTTTGATATGTTTTTGACTACTTACATATTAAACTGTCCATCGATTCGTCAAAGAAAAAGACATCGCCTAATACTACGATTTGTAGTCAATAGTGGAAAACCGTTCCCACGTGTATGCAAGCACAATATTCTTGTTCGCGTATATGACAGCGCTTAATGACATTCTTTAATTTGGCGAATTTTTTTTTTTTCATTTGGTGAAATCGGTTGATGGTATAATACAAAAGTACCAATTTTTTAAAAACTATATTGGTTATGAATTCAAGAAACAAGTTGAGAATAAAAGTTAATATTATTAATTCTAAGGTAGTATACAGCAATTCTGTAATTTAAAATATACGGTGCACTGATTTTAAGGTATCCGACTGCCCTAATATTGTGAATTTTGACAAAAATTGACACATTTTATATAGTTTTATTTTATAGACCATTGCATTAGCTTTATAAAAATACCAAGTTTATTACTTTCCGTTCACTAGAACAAAAACTACAAATGTTTTAGTAAAAACAGATGATATTACATTAAGCAAAATGTCACACTTTAAAACGCATTTTACTCGAAATGTGATTTTTTGAAAATAATCAAACGAGGCCAGCGATTGCTAAAAAAGTTATAAAAATAATTAATTTCAATTTTTTGTGCATGTTCTGTATAATCGTAGAACTGTTTCAACCATCAGAATTATCAATCACTGTTTTATTGCAAAATTTACAGTCCCTTATATTAATAAAATCAATGATTTTTTAAGCAATTCCATATAATAACTAAGATAAAGTGTTGTAATTTTTGTAAAAATTAAAATATCTCTTATTCTGAAGGTCGTTTTTCAAAAATGAATAACATAACAACACATCAGAATTGATAAATTGAAAATTTGTTTATAAACTTTTAGTACAGATGGGCCACGTTTATATTATCTTTTGTAAAATTTTACCCTTTTTTCCCATTTTAGTAATATTAATTTCTTTTTCTTCTCTTAATTTTAGCATATTTTTCTTAAAACGTACGAAACCAATCTAAAAGCAACAAAACAAATCTCCATATTTTCATTTTTTTAAAAAAAAGAGTTGTTACAAGTAGTCGGAACCTTAACTAACCTTCACAAAATAATACACAAAGATTGGATAAATACAATAAAATATGAACACAGCTTTAGTGTTCTTTAATTTTATTTAAAGAACAATAAAGAGTTCTTTTTTAATTTTAGTTATCTAAATAGTTGGAAAAAAAAACTAAAAATGAATAGAAATACTTTTTAATATTATGTAATTAAAGGATGATATTCGTAAAAGCACTTAGTAAATTACACATCTTAAATTCTATTATTCTCATACAAACATATGGTGCCTCCCTGCAATTTAGACTTAATTTTTTTTTACGTATAAATACGATCATAAATTTACTGATAAATTATCTTTATTCTGGTATAAAATTCATAGTGTTATTCATATGATTCTTAACATAAATTATCAAACAGAATAGTACATCTAATACCAATGTAGAAATCATAAAATATCTTCACAAATGCTTTGATTATAGCTTGTGCGAAATTCTTACATAATAGAACATGTTTATCATATAATCCAACATTGCTTAAACTTTGTCCAAACGCATTTTACTCCTTTATACTGATACTCGTTCTGCAATTAGTGACTTCCATTTCATTTCGACTAGGGTCTACATTTGTATTGGTTCTCGCATTTAGGGGAAATTGTATTGAAAATACTCTTTATCTAATTAGTGCATTTCACCTTTATCTGTGATGACATACAAGGCTTAGTGCAGCTTAAGTGCTTTTATGGAATAAAGGGTTTTGCTTGTGGACATGTTTGTAGTTTTAGGAGAAATTTTTGTCATTCCTGATGTACTTTATGAACAATTACGCTCACCTAAATGCTATAGAAGCATCAATACAAAACGATAATGGATTTAGTTTTGGTGAAGATTGAAAGAGCTTTTCAGTTTAAAGATTATCTACATAAACATAAACATGAATTGTTAGTCAAACATATGAGGGTTGCCCAAACGAAAAGTGGACAAGTTCAATAAAAAGAATGATTTTATGGAAATCAAAAGTAATAGCTCTGGAGGTGCTAACACAGGTCCCATCATTTTGGCAGAAGGTCTGTGCCTGGTTGAACTTTGTGAGGAAATCTTGCTCAGCTTTCCTCACTTCATCATACGAATAGAAACGTAATACTGTCTTAGGTGGTCTATAGGACTAGAAGTCACAGGGTGACAAATCCAGACTGTACAGTGGGTGTTCTAACATGTCCTAGTGGAATTTTTAAAAGTTTCCTTGGTTTCACTGTAGACGTGTGGGGACCATTTTCATGGAGATCCGATGTCGTTTTTTCTTATTGAAAACTTTTACTTCAACTCTTCCAAGACGTTCGACCTAAACAGTGCTCGCCATAGACTGACACTATTTGGCGATATATATCAGCTTTAAACTCGCCTCCTGCAATCAGAAAATACTACCGCATGTTGTTTCGATCTGGACGCATCCTATATGTCATAACTTTACTTTCGATTAATTTCCTCTAACACTAACAGGTTTCAGAGTTATTCGTTATGTGCTATGTACACTTTCTGCCATCCTTGTGCCCTGTTCGGTGACTGTGCTATAGCTGCACTCATTCTGATGCAATCGCATATGTCCACTCTTCATTTCGCCAAACTATATATAATTGTTAGGTGACAATTTATTTTAGCCAGTTTCCTATTTTTACTTGTATGTCTTTACCAACTTCTACAATAATTATCACAGAGTTTTTTTTTAAATTATATTAATTTGCTTTCAATCATCATTATATATATGATTAATTAATTAGGTATCAATTGTTGGCTCCATGTTTCTCCTTTCCATAGCAACATTTTTAAGTAAAAATTTCAATCCTCTGAAAATTGCAACATGCAGCTTTGTGTTAGCATGTATGTCAGTGCTTCTCAAAATTTCAATGCTTGTGACTCAATATTCAATCATAATATTCATCACCCCCTCTTCCATATAATAACTATTGAATTAAATTATACTGTACTTTGACGCTAAACCTACAATACGACTTTAACAACTTAAGTGCCTGGCGTACATTAACGACGCCATTTAGCCCACTCAGCCAGTGCTCTATTTGCCTCGGACGTATGTATACGT